>QNQO01006677.1:0-24313 GCA_003290165.1 Berberis thunbergii
TTCACTCTTCATTAAATGCATGATAGGTGATCAAGTAGTACTAATTATTGAGAAATAATCATATAGTTTTGAAAAGAAAAGCTGGGTTCTTAGGTTATGTATCGGGATATCAAGTCTACATCCATAAATTCTGTTCCTTATTTTTATGTAATTATTTTATTATTGAAAATGTGTATGAATTAATCAAGACCTATTGATCTTGGAGATTGCAACACCATAAGTCTTATAATTTGTTCATATTCAAAACTCTTATATAATCTGTCAATCTCAAGTTCGTCGGGCTACGAGATCTGTAGTATAAGAACCTGCCAACCGATAATGCTAGCTAATTTCCCAACAGGTGCATTGGATAAGAAGAAACATCCTTTTGACATAAAACATCATCTTTTGACTTTATTATAATTCTGAAATGCTCCAGTTCTACCTGCATTACTGTATCAAGAGATAATAGAAGTGGATGTTTCTGGATTGAATATATGGTAGTATATCTGGGAGTTTTATTCATGAGCATCATATTCAGGAAAGGAGCATTTGGTTGTATTATCAATTTGAACGTTATTCAAACTTTCATTATATGCTTTGTGCACGCTTCTTGAATTTCCAGTTGAGATTGATGTTATTAATCATCAATCAAAGTTTTTTTTTAGGGTGATTAAATTTTGACATGACTTTTTTTTTCCGGTGTAACTTGATTTGTCGCAGAAACGCGCGTTTTCCCCACTGGAGCAAATTTTGCTGCGGCAGCATCAACCATTGTACCTCAACGCAATGTTTTCCCCCTGGGTAGCTTTAGCCCTTTCTCCCTTGACATACAATACAAACAGCTCCTTCAGCTCAAATCTGGATCACAGTTTTTCACCCGAAAAGGTATCCATTTTTTTTTTTACTGTCTACCATGTATACTAGTATTGGTTGATTAATCATTACTGATCTTTTACTGACCGATTTTTCAGGAGGCATTTTCAGTGAATTGTTACCTAAAGAGGACTATTTCTCGAAAGCCTTATACACATTTGATATCGGGCAAAATGATATTGGGGCAGGATTGTCCAGTACCATGTCTATACAAGAAGTGACTGCTTCTATCCCTGGTATAGTCAGTAATTTCTCAGCTGTTGTTAAGGTAAACTATCGATTGAGATATAAAACACCTTGTGTGAGTTTTGTCATTAACAGTAATCGGATGTTTAGTAAACATATATCTAATTGTGCAGAATGTATATGATCAAGGAGGTAGATCATTCTGGATACACAACACTGGCCCTATCGGTTGCCTCCCCTACATTGTGCAGAATGTATATCTAAACATACCCTTTTTTTTTTGCTTATATACTCTATATATCAATCATTTTCATGTTCATCTTTTGATATGGTTCAGTTTTTTCAATATTTTCAGGCTCTAATGAGAGATGTCAAATTTGAAGAGGTCAGTTTGGTTTCAAACTTCTCCACTCTGATCTCAACAATGGGTTTCTTTTCTTTGTTTCGATTCTAACGAAAACAATCAAAATTTTGCAGGAATATATACTGAATTCAAGAGGATTTAAGCTGTATACATGCAGATGGCTGCCTACAACTCAAGAGCCTAAAGCTTTAATCTTCATGTGTCATGGTATAATTATATCACCACCATATATACCATTAGCTACTTAATCGAATTTTATTCTCTCTGTTTTTACTCATCCTTTTTTTCTTTAGGCTATGCCATGGAATGCAGCATGTCCATGAAAGGTACAAATTTGGATTTTTATTATTTTTACATAAATATTAGATATTGAAAATATAGAGAGAATTAAAGTTAATGTGGTTTTTGATACAGATACTGGAATCAGACTTGCCAAGGCAGGCTTTGCAGTTTACGGTGTGGATTATGAAGGGCATGGAAGATCATGTGGATTGGATGCTTTTATCCCATGTTTTGATGATCTTGTTGATGACTGTTACAATCATTTTACAAGCATTTGTGGTCATGCTATATCATCCCTCATATAATCTCTTTGATATGTTTCTTTATGTACCCGCGATGTTTATTTATAAATAACTAATGATTCTTCGATAAACAGATAAAGTAGAGAACAAAAGAAAGCTGAGATTTCTGCTTGGAGAATCAATGGGAGGAGCAGTTGCTCTTCTCTTAGAACGAAAGAAATCAAACTATTGGGATGGTGCCGTATTGGTTGCTCCCATGTGCAAGGTTTACTTCCAATCCACCGTGTCTCATTCCAAGCATATTGAGATCATATTTACCATTTGCTTGCCACCATTTCAAAATTTGAATGTTTATGCGAATAATTAGAGCTGTTTATCATAAAATACGCTCTTTTCCAGATTGCAGATGACCTGAAGCCTCCCACTGTGTGAAAGTAGTTTTTGTTAAGAAACTAATTACTTTTTTTATCATCCTCATTATCATTATCTGAAACTAATTAGTTTTTGTCTGAAGTAGTGATATGATATAAGCACCCACTAGTACATGGTTTTTGCATCTATTCACGCATTAAATTTGACCCAAGAGAACTTATTTTAATGAGGAAAGTATGGTGTTATTCTGTTATATATACATTGCAAGTTGAGGGACAATATATTTACAGCTCAGCATTTCATCACAATTCTGGTTGGTTTGCCTGCATACTAACAACATGATGTGTGGTAACACCTTCGTTGTTTATGTACCCTAAACAAGAGCCATTCAGATCTCCCTCTGTTTCATGTTCAACCTGCAGCTCCTTTACATTGTCGAGACCACTGGTCTTTTTCCCTACTCTTAACAGTTGTCATCATTGATCTTGTACATAAGCATATCAAATGTTAACAAACTTTTACTACATTTATTACCTGCTTACGTTCTAGGTTTTAATTTTTCTTTTGTTATTGTCAACTAACAGAAACAAAGTTCAGCAGTTGAGAAAAAGCAAAATCAGTTTTCCAAAGCTGACAAGAAAGTTGAAGATGAAGCGGAATCTGCTAATTTGAAATGTGAATCTGATGAGGATAGTGAAGAAGAGATAGTGCTGAAAGAGGACAGTGGCTACAGGGATGAAAAGAAGGAGAAAGAGAAAGTGGGAGAAGAAGAGAAAGTAAAGGAGCACACAGAAAGTGAGAAAGTGTCCAATGAGAAAAACATAAAGGGTTCACAAGTGAAGTCTAGTGTCCAAAAGATCCGCTTTATAATGTCTAGCAATCCTGTAAAGGAAAACACTGGAGAAAAGCCCATCAAAGATCAAGGTATGCTAGTTTCTAATTTTCTATCTATACATGTTGGATTACACTGGAGAACCACCAGTATCTCCCCAATATCAAAACTAACTTTCCATGAACCTTATATAAACATTCATGCGGTTTCATTTTTCAGACAGAGCATTCAGATTGTAAAAGATAGAGATGCCTGAGTTTTGTGTAACTGGAGGAACTGGATTTATAGCAGCTTACTTGGTGAAAGCATTACTAGAGAAAGGCTACAATGTCAGGGCGACTGTTCGCAACCCAGGTTTCTTTACTCTCTTTTTTTGTTACTACTTGACTAAAGGAGGGCAAACCCAACTTTCAATTTGCAGGATTTGACATGTTTTGGCCTTGACTTCATGAACAAACCACTGATAGATACCTTTTCTTTTGATAGAGGACGTAGAAGCTGATCTCATGGTGGATGGGAGCTTTGATGATGTCATACAGGTGTAGACGGTGTCTTCCATGCTGCATCCCCCGTTCTTGTGTCCCAGGATGATCGCATCCAGGCAAGTAAGTCTGTCAAATCTTCAGATGTTATGATTTTGTATGGCATTTCCAGAGAAGGCTTCATGGATAATCTCTTTGGTCTGATCCACTCATGATTCGATGGCAGGAAACTTTGATCGATCCAATTATAAAGGGAACAATAAATGTTCTGAGCTCCTGCTCCAAATCACGCACTGTTAAGCGGGTTGTACTCACTTCGTCCTGTTCTTCAATAAGATACCATTATGATGTCCAAAATGTCTCCCCTCTTAATGAAACGCATTGGAGCGATCCTGAATACTGCAAACATTACAATGTACTTCTCTGACTTGCTACAATGCATGCACGTATGTTTATAGATACCACTTTGCTGTCTTAGACACCATGTTGCTATAAGCTTCATAAGTTATAATAACAACTCTACATCAATACAAAATGCTAAGCAATGCCTACATCTAAACCAAGTTTTACAGAAAGAACATTATAATGAATGTGAAACTTGGGTCGTACTGATCGATAGATAACTTTGCATGCAGCTGTGGGTATGCATACGCAAGACATTGGGTGAGAAAGAGGCCTTGGCGACTGGCAGAAGAGAAGGGAATCAATCTAGTAGTGATCAATCCATCGTTTGTGGTGGGCCCCCTAATTGCACCACAACCAACCAGCACACTCCTCATGATACTAGGGATCATAAAAGGTCAGATCTCTTGCCCTGTTCGATTGCTTTTATAAATTTTACACAACTATGACCCATAGCCAAGAATTTGAAAATTTCAATAACAACAATTTGTTGATCAGGAAAACTAGGGGAGTACCCAAACACAGCATTGGGTTTCGTACAACATTGATGATGTGGTTTCCGCCCACTGTTAGCAATGGAAGAAAGTAAAGCATCAGGCAGGTTTATATGTTCAAGCAAAGTAGCTCACTGGTCCGACATCATTAAGATGCTAAAGGCCAAGTATCCCTCCTACCCAATTGAAACCAAGTGAGTGTAAACCATATAATAGGACTCTGTTTCCTTTGTAGAATCTCTTTTCTGACCAAGTGGAATATGACCATTTTTTAGGTGTGCGAAGAAGAAAGGAGATGACAAGCTAGATAGCATGGACACTAGCAAGATTGAACAGTTGGGGCTCCGTGCTTTCAAAACCTCCCTCAAATGTTTGATGACTGCATCAAGAGCTTCCAAGACAAGGAATTGCTGTGAGGAGACTCCAAGAGTTTCATCTTTGTAGTAGCATTAGTAATGATGCTGATAATAGTAGTATTGGATTACGCAGGTGTTTTAGTCATTCGGCAATTATGTCAAGTCAATCAGAACATAGTGCAGAAACTCATGGATAGCTAGTTCAAAACTTCTTTCCAATAAACTCATGGACTGGCGAGGAAAGCGACGTGGGTGGAGAAATTTTTCTCTGCTGCTTTCATGCGGGGCGGATGGCGTACTTGCTGTTTCTGCGCTCTGTTGCTGTTGCTGATGCTGATGCTGATGCTGCTGTTGCTCGTTGATGCGCGGCGTTGATGCTGTGATGCTGTTGCTGCGCGGCGTTGATGCGGCTGCTGCTACGCTTTGGCGCACGTTACTGCTGCTTGCTGGCCCTGCTTTGCTGTTTTACTGAAAAGAAACTAAAACAAGCTGCTCCTGAAACATAATTTGGATTTTCATCAAAAGTTACCTAACCTCTTATTGAGGTAACAGTTATCTTCAACCTTTATAATTCTTTTATTTTTAATTTTATTTATTTATTTCAATTAATAAGACGGAAATAGTTGTAGTGCTAGAATTGTTATGTTCTCTTTAAAGCTGCTCTAGATTTGCTTCCGCCTCATGTGGCCCGGAATTGTTATGTTTATATCTATTCTTGCGAAAAATGTTAACAGTTGGGTGGACAAGAGATGTTTACTTGTCATTTCTTCCCTCTGGCACATATATTGACTCGGAGTGATTCTGAGGAGGCATACTGTAGAACTTCCGAAGTGTGGCGTTTCCTTGTTTTCTGCTATTAGAGTGTGAGTCCACTAGGAAGGCTTTCCTAAAATCGTGGCACAATTTTTTTTTTCTCACTCGAATAAATAAGAGTTGTCGTGATCGTGAGAACACATAAGCAATCAAATATTTCCCTTGTACACATGGGCAAAAATAGCAGTTGTTGTCTGTCAGTATTCTTGGGATGGTTTTCCTCTATGCCTCTCTCTATTCATGGCTGCCATTTGCTGTATTTTATACATCATACATGGTTTGTGTGTCGTATATTGATTTTACATCTTAATAGTTACAGACATACAGTATTCTGGATCATGTTTCTTTGAAAGTTTGAATATACTGCCAAACACAAGAAAAGTATAAGCTCTAAGAAACAAATGGAGCCTATAATGCCCTGTGAAAACTTTCATTGAACAAATCATAGCTTGATACATTATACCCTTTCTTCTATTGTTTTCCATGTGTTGCTCTGATGTGCTATGCTAAATGCTGCAGCAAACTTGGTAACATGAAGAAAGGAAAGAGCCATGAAGTAGCAGCTCCCATCATGGACAAAGTTGTTTTCAACAAGGTATAGTGGAAAACTGGAATTGTTAAGTCACTGTCTTATTTCACATTCTCGTATACATATAGGCTAGGCATTGCTTTAGTTTATGGTGATCATCGTTACTGAGAGACTTGGTCGTTTTAATACTTTTTTCCTCACATTAAACCAAATGGTGAAGTTGATGTTTGGAATTTCTATAGCATTGACCTAGCTGTAACTTCTTTCATTACGGAATGTTTCTTGTGAGGGGGGATTTGTCGGGGTTCACTTGACAATCCACGAGGGTCCAATTATCTTATATATTTTTATTTTTCTGCAATCCAGATGTGATTATTAATCAATTAATTTCTCTCATTTGATATACTAGGACTACATGTTTCCTCAAAGACTATCCATACATCTTTCTTTTCACTTTAAACGTGTTTTTGAGAGTTGCTCAAACATGTACATATTTCATTTCTGGCAATAAGATTGGAGCGTGTGTATGCCGGTTGATCTGGGCAGTCCGGTGTAACTTGATTTGTCGCATAAACGCGCGTGTGCTGCGTGTTCTACGGTTGAGAGACTGACTGTGAGTTGATTTAAGTTGATTGCTTTAAGTTTTGTATTTTCATTGTTTTTAGTTTTTGCCTTGGCTTTCAAACAAAAAAAAAAAAGGACATGCCCTGGATTTTGATGTCCAACCAGGAAATGATTTTTTTTGCTGATTTAATTTTTATATGTTTCATGCTAGATATTATTGGTTGGATTAGATTTTAATCTTCATCTGACAACAGGATGATGATCACTTGCGTAGTTATTTTCAAAATGGTTTCTAATTGCATGTTTTGTCGACAAGTTATTAGTTTTCAAAATGGTTTTCAAACTTTTTGTCGACAAGTTCTCAATTTTAAATTTATAAATGCCAGGAAGCTGCTGAGGAGTTGGCTCCACGGTTGGAAGTCATTTTGCACCATCTCTTGTGTGCTTTTGGGCAATATCAGGTTTGTTTTATATAAGTGCTCTTTCACTTTACATTTTGGCTATTATGTCAAATATCTGACACTTGCTAATCCCTTTTTGTCTAAACTCTTTTAGAAACGAAACCTTCGGATTGTATATAAATGATGCTAACGAAACCTTCAGGTATCATGTAATGTCTTTCATCTTGTTGACTGCCAGCATTGAACAAAAATAGTAAGTTAACTTGTTCTCTATGATGATGAATTACAGCCAAGATATCTTGAGATTTTAATGCCTCCAGTGATTGCAAAGTGGCAGCAGCTTTCGAATGCCAACAGAGATCTTTTTCCCTTGCTCGAGTGTTTTACATCTATAGGACAGGTATTTTTTCCCTTGCCTGAGTCATTTAAAAAATTTCTATTTGATTAAACAGCTGTCAGGCTCATGTCGAACTAATACTTTTAACTTATAGTTCTACACGACTTATTTTTTTTTAAACTTTTGGAAGTCTCTTCTAGACCGAATGAAACAATAGAGTTTTTATACTCTTGTTCTATCTGTTTCAGGCATTAGGTTCTGGGTTTGCTCAGTTTGCAGAACCTGTGTTTCAGATGTGCATAAATATCATCCAGACTCAGCAATTGGCAAAGGTTAATTTGTACATACTTTTGTTGTGTATATCACTCCTTCAGCTTCTGCAGATCTGCATTGTGTTTTAGTTCTTATCCATTTATTGGCCTAACATGGAGGTGTTTTGAAAGGGACATCACCCAGTTGTATTAGGAATAATTATGTATTTGATTAAGTGATCATGTTGGAGAGGTTTGGAGCAATCACGATGACCAATTGCTTGTAATATGTTGAATTATTATTGATAATTAATTTGTTTAATTCAGGCTGAATTAGTTCATCCAATTTATGATTCTTTTGTCTTATTTGTGTGGACTATGTGTAAGGACTGATTTTGCAGGTGACACAGCTATGATTTTGCTGCAGCAGCAAAAAAAAAATATAATTTTTTTTTTCGATTATATTAATTTGCAACGGTTTCAAAGCGTTGCAACAAACCAGTTTTTTTTTTAAAATTTTGTTTTACCTACCCACGGCTTAAACCCGTCGCTAGTACCTTTGCCACGGTTTAATTCACAATATTTAGCCACGGTTTGTAACCGTTGCCACAGTTAGCCACGGCTATAAACCGTTGCTAAATGTAGACACGGTTTAAAACCGTTGCCAATATATACACTTAGCCACGGTTTAAAACCGTTGCCATGGTTAGCCACGGCTATAAACCGTTGCTACTTTTAGACACGGTTTAAAACCGTTGCCAATATATAAACTTAGCCACGGTCCAAAACCGTTGCCATGGTTAGCCACGGCTATAAACCGTTGCTAATGTTAGACACGGTTTAAAACCGTTGCCACTATATACACTTAGCCACGGTTTTAACCGTTGCCATGATTAGCTACGGTTCATAACCGTTGCTAATAGTTACATTTTGTAACGGCTTAGAACCGTTGCGAATGTTGCTACGGCTTAAAACCGTTGCTAATTGTATTGCAACGGTTTAAAACCGTTGCTAATGTCTGCAAATAACGCCCCCCACCCAACCATAAAACCGTTGCTACAATGTTTAGCAACGGCTTTTAGCCGTGACAAAAAATTTTGCGACGCCCTGTAGTCCACGGCTCGTAGCCGTGGCAATGTCTTACGCCCACGGTATAAAACCGTGGCTAATGGGGGTTTTTGGTGTAGTGCCCGGAATTGTTATGTTTCTTATATCTTATTCTTGCGAAAATGTTAACAGTTGGTGGACAAGGATGTTTACTTGTCATTTCTTCCTCTGGCACATATATTTGATCGGGTGATTGAGGAGGCATACATGTAGAACTTCCAAAGTGGTGGGTTTCCTATGTTTGCTGCTATTAGAGTGTGAGTCCACTAGGAAGGCTTCCTAAAATCGTGGCACAATTTATTTTTTTCTCACTCGAATAAATAAGAGTTGTCGTGACTCGTGGAGAACAACATAAGCAATCAAATATTTCCCTTGTACACATGCAAAAATAGCAGTTGTTGTCTGTCAGTATTCTTTGGGATGGTTTTCCTCTATGCCTCTCTCTATTCATGGCTGCCCAATTTGCTGTATTTTATACATCATACATGTTTAGTGATGTTATATTGATTTTACATCTTAAATAGTCAGAAATACAGTATTCTGGATCATGTTTCTTTGAAAGTTTTGCATATACTGCCAAACACAAGAAAAGTATAAGCTCTAAGAAACAAATGGAGCTATAATGCCCTGTGAAAACTTTCTCATTGCAACAAATCATAGCTTGATACATTATACCCTTTCTTCTATTGTTTTCCATGTGTTGCTCTGATGTGCTATGCTAAATGCTGCAGCAAACTTGGTAACATGAAGAAAGGAAAGAGCCATGAAGTAGCAGCTCCCATCATGGACAAAGTTGTTTTCAACAAGGTATAGTGGAAAACTGGAATTGTTAAGTCACTGTCTTATTTCACATTCTCGTATACATATAGGCTAGGCATTGCTTTAGTTTATGGTGATCATCGTTACTGAGAGACTTGGTCGTTTTAATACTTTTTTCCTCACATTAAACCAAATGGTGAAGTTGATGTTTGGAATTTCTATAGCATTGACCTAGCTGTAACTTCTTTCATTACGGAATGTTTCTTGTGAGGGGGGATTTGTCGGGGTTCACTTGACAATCCACGAGGGTCCAATTATCTTATATATTTTTATTTTTCTGCAATCCAGATGTGATTATTAATCAATTAATTTCTCTCATTTGATATACTAGGACTACATGTTTCCTCAAAGACTATCCATACATCTTTCTTTTCACTTTAAACGTGTTTTTGAGAGTTGCTCAAACATGTACATATTTCATTTCTGGCAATAAGATTGGAGCGTGTGTATGCCGGTTGATCTGGGCAGTCCGGTGTAACTTGATTTGTCGCATAAACGCGCGTGTGCTGCGTGTTCTACGGTTGAGAGACTGACTGTGAGTTGATTTAAGTTGATTGCTTTAAGTTTTGTATTTTCATTGTTTTTAGTTTTTGCCTTGGCTTTCAAACAAAAAAAAAAAAAGGACATGCCCTGGATTTTGATGTCCAACCAGGAAATGATTTTTTTTGCTGATTTAATTTTTATATGTTTCATGCTAGATATTATTGGTTGGATTAGATTTTAATCTTCATCTGACAACAGGATGATGATCACTTGCGTAGTTATTTTCAAAATGGTTTCTAATTGCATGTTTTGTCGACAAGTTATTAGTTTTCAAAATGGTTTTCAAACTTTTTGTCGACAATTTCTCAATTTTAAATTTATAAATGCCAGGAAGCTGCTGAGGAGTTGGCTCCACGGTTGGAAGTCATTTTGCACCATCTCTTGTGTGCTTTTGGGCAATATCAGGTTTGTTTTATATAAGTGCTCTTTCACTTTACATTTTGGCTATTATGTCAAATATCTGACACTTGCTAATCCCTTTTTGTCTAAACTCTTTTAGAAACGAAACCTTCGGATTGTATATAAATGATGCTAACGAAACCTTCAGGTATCATGTAATGTCTTTCATCTTGTTGACTGCCAGCATTGAACAAAAATAGTAAGTTAACTTGTTCTCTATGATGATGAATTACAGCCAAGATATCTTGAGATTTTAATGCCTCCAGTGATTGCAAAGTGGCAGCAGCTTTCGAATGCCAACAAGATCTTTTTCCCTTGCTCGAGTGTTTTACATCTATAGGACAGGTATTTTTTCCCTTGCCTGAGTCATTTAAAAAATTTCTATTTGATTAAACAGCTGTCAGGCTCATGTCGAACTAATACTTTTAACTTATAGTTCTACACGACTTATTTTTTTTAAACTTTTGGAAGTCTCTTCTAGACCGAATGAAACAATAGAGTTTTTATACTCTTGTTCTATCTGTTTCAGGCATTAGGTTCTGGGTTTGCTCAGTTTGCAGAACCTGTGTTTCAGATGTGCATAAATATCATCCAGACTCAGCAATTGGCAAAGGTTAATTTGTACATACTTTTGTTGTGTATATCACTCCTTCAGCTTCTGCAGATCTGCATTGTGTTTTAGTTCTTATCCATTTATTGGCCTAACATGGAGGTGTTTTGAAAGGGACATCACCCAGTTGTATTAGGAATAATTATGTATTTGATTAAGTGATCATGTTGGAGAGGTTTGGAGCAATCACGATGACCAATTGCTTGTAATATGTTGAATTATTATTGATAATTAATTTGTTTAATTCAGGCTGAATTAGTTCATCCAATTTATGATTCTTTTGTCTTATTTGTGTGGACTATGTGTAAGGACTGATTTTGCAGGTGACACAGCTATGATTTTGCTGCAGCAGCAAAAAAAAAATATAATTTTTTTTTTCGATTATATTAATTTGCAACGGTTTCAAAGCGTTGCAACAAACCAGTTTTTTTTTTAAAATTTTGTTTTACCTACCCACGGCTTAAACCCGTCGCTAGTACCTTTGCCACGGTTTAATTCACAATATTTAGCCACGGTTTGTAACCGTTGCCACAGTTAGCCACGGCTATAAACCGTTGCTAAATGTAGACACGGTTTAAAACCGTTGCCAATATATACACTTAGCCACGGTTTAAAACCGTTGCCATGGTTAGCCACGGCTATAAACCGTTGCTACTTTTAGACACGGTTTAAAACCGTTGCCAATATATAAACTTAGCCACGGTCCAAAACCGTTGCCATGGTTAGCCACGGCTATAAACCGTTGCTAATGTTAGACACGGTTTAAAACCGTTGCCACTATACACTTAGCCACGGTTTTTAACCGTTGCCATGATTAGCTACGGTTCATAACCGTTGCTAATAGTTACATTTTGTAACGGCTTAGAACCGTTGCGAATGTTGCTACGGCTTAAAACCGTTGCTAATTGTATTGCAACGGTTTAAAACCGTTGCTAATGTCTGCAAATAACGCCCCCCACCCAACCATAAAACCGTTGCTACAATGTTTAGCAACGGCTTTTAGCCGTGACAAAAAATTTTGCGACGCCCCTGTAGTCCACGGCTCGTAGCCGTGGCAATGTTACGCCCACGGTATAAAACCGTGGCAATGGGGATTTTTGGTAGTAGTATACAAAGTTTACTCCTTATCAATAGAAGGTACAGAAAGAGAAAAACTTGGCCTATTGGAGGAATGAGCAGAAGCTGCGTCTGCACGCACCACGACTTGGGCATCAGGCCCCAAACTGTCCTTCTTGTTCGATGTCGCAAAGGCAACAAACAAGTCTACATACGACATCTTCTAGTAATGGCCGAGGTCCCATCCGGATGCTCCTCCTTCATCAATGCCAGCAGCTCCAGCCTACCGTGTGCAACCAACGAAACTCGCATCTGCCTGGTTCCTACAGAAGCTCTTCCTCCCGCGCCTTTGAGTTAGCAAGGTCACGCTCCAACAACTCCAACTTGCCAGTCAGTGCGTCAACCTTAGATTGCTCCATGGCCAAACTGCTCTTCACAGCACTGAGCTCATGCCACTCCAGTTCGAGCTTGTCCACAGCCTTTCATGTCTCTCGAGCATTAAACTCCACATCGGATTCAGTTGTTGCTTCTGAGCAGCCTAGTCGGCCTCATTCGAAGAATTCTCTTCAACAAGAGACAACAGTTTAGAACACGCCTTAGCCGCAGCTTCCTACGCAACCTCTATGTCTCGGCAGATCCGGTTCAACTCCTGCTTGAGTTCGTTTCTCTCGACACCGCCTCTACCAGATCATGCTCAAGGACCTCCAGACGAGCCCTCTAAGTCTTAGCGGTCACAGTTGACTGATCCAGCCTCTCTTCCCCAGCCAGCTTTCACAGTCGCTCAATTTCATAGAGCGAATCAGAATACAACGCTACTGAGAGAAGACACGTTCCATGGTGTTATACCTCTCTACGAGCCACTTGAAATCCAGCAACGACCACCTGGCTCTGAGACATACCCAATATAAGGTACTTTAAACCCTTATCCATACACCCTTCCAGGGTATCCTCCTCGAGCTTTGGAGCGCAATCCATCAGCCAACTGTGACGTTTGTTTATATGCTTCTCGAAGCATACTCCACATGAACTCTTGGTGCCAGACCTGAGAGCTCATCCTTACCAATTGGTGCAAACAGACTTATCAGCACATTCGGATGAAAGCTTTCCCGAGATAAGGAATCACCCCATGCTCCTCTCGCGGCCTTTCCTTTAGTCACGAACAGCTGGCCCTTACTGCAGACGGCTCGATAGGATCCAGAGGAAAGGAAGAAAGTAAATTATCTAAGGACACTCCAACACTTCTCTGGTCGTCTGGAATGCGGTGACGCCGAAACGAAGTGAACAACGCGAATACTTGGCTTGAGCCACGTCCACTTTTAGACGACACGCAAATGAGATGATCAAATTTTACAACTTAGTGGATCTTCACAGAAGCCTTTTATTGGACTAGTCCCGCATATGATCAGCAGAAACCGGCCATTGCGACCCGCACTAGACGTTCATACAAGTTTCAGCCTGCGCATCACTGAGATTCGACCTGTTTTTAATCCCTGTAAACCGCAGGTAATCCTTTCTCCCAACCGGACACATCAGTTTCTACTTGATAAACCGATTTAGGCTCGTATACTTCTCCCACTGGAGTGGGTCGTGCTGAAGGAAACCCAGTCCTGACATGGACCTTCTTCGAACTCTCGAATGAGATAAGCGTTTTAGATGGGCTCCTTTGCGTTAGACAAAACGGGAACTCTGGTCCCAACAACCTTCTCTTCTTAGAAGGGACCCCATCTTCCAACTTAAATCACGACACCAGTAAATAGTATGGGCCACGTGCCAGTTGTCCACAGCCCATGCAGATGAAGTTGGGAATGCCTATGACGTCCATCACGTTCTTCATTGACAAGCCGTGGAACGTCTCCATAGTGTTTCGCTTCTCTAGGGTAAGAGGAGTAGTGGGAAATCTTCCTATAAAGAAATGCAAGCACGATTAGCAAGTCTGCAATCAAAGCATACTGAAGTTAAAATTATAAAAAAATTGATACTACGAAGCTACCTGAACCTTGTTCGAGCGGACGACCATTGTTCCGAAATACTTCAAATCTACAGGGGCTAAGAAGCAGTACTTTTGCCAGAACTTGAAATCATCAAGCAGATTCACGAAACAGGCGGTGACATCATCTTACAAACAACGTTACCCTTTAGCCGAGGGGAAGTCAGCAAAAGGATTACACGCGGAGTCAGGCTAACGCTTGCCTCCTTCGCCCTAATCAAGATGATCTTATATCCATTAGGCCCCAATTAGGTAGGAGGAATCCCCAGAAGATCCAAGAATTCTCAGATCACGTCCAGAACGTGAAAGCGCACTCCAATTTGAAGCATCCCACAATGCAAATAGATGAACCCGTCGATGGCGACATTGGCGTCTGGTCACCCTTCAGGATATACAACGGTAGGTCCTCAGGGATCCTGAACTACGTACAGATTTCAGCAAGGCTAGGCTCAGAAAACAACTAGTCCTCAAAAATTCCAGGTCCTTGGCCAAGGTTACGTCATCAAGAAGATTTTGTTGAGCTTTAAAGAAGTTGAACAGTCTTTTCTAATCAAAACACGAACAGAGCAATATCTTCAAAGGCAAAAAAAATAGAAGGGTCAGACTTTGCATTACGGATGACTTAAATAGGGATTAGATTCCCCTTCTTTTTTCACTAAATCGACACACGTTCAATTAATGCAGCGTGCGGCTCAAGCAACGATTCAGACTCAATCATCATGAACGACAAATCTTTTCAATAGATGACTTAGCGAACCGATTTCATGGCCTGCTAACTCGGGGGGAGTAGCTGATGATACATAAAATTGTCACATCCCTATGCCATACATTAGCCCAACAATGATCCGTCCCAAGCGGTTCCAAGCTCACCTAGTTCAGTCAGCCAGACGGACCAAACTTTTACAGCACGCTAGGCCCACCGTCTTACGACTATCCTCAATACCCATAAGGCTTACTAAGGCAGTATCTCAATGATCAGCTTCGGACGGGCAACTACAATGACTATTGCTTCCAACTAGGAAGCAAATACCAGAGTACATTTCCACATAGGGAAACTCCTTCTACTGATTGCTCTTAGATTGGGAACTATCTCCCAAGTATCTATGAGCATAAGGCTAACATGGAACTTACCTCCTACATCACAACTCCTAATTAGAGAAGGATCTCCATGCAGATTTCCTTCCTAAACTATGCCTACGATGACCTGGTAAAACCAGGACTCCTGCACTATAAATAAGGCATGAGGTTGGTAAACTAAGGTACGCTACAAATTTTGTGTTTACATTATTACGCCTTCCTCATATCCCTATCTAACTTTACCACCGGAGTGCCATCGACCACGACAATGGTGGTCTGTGGCTCACGTGCGTTACTTGTGTAGGTCAACAGATCAGCGGGATTAGGTCAAAATAGGGAGTGAAAAATGAATGCATCAGTATGATGGCGAATGTAGAGAAAGAACCACAATTTGGCTAGAAGAATATCATAAATCCTTGCATTGCCAATATAAAAATATGTCAAAAAGATAACATTGGTAGTAGGAGATTTAACATTGAGGAAAGTTTTTTAAAATATTAAGGAGTAGAATGTTTGGAAGCTAAATTGGTAGGGACTTCATTTGGTGATAGAGGTTTTGAGAGGTGGAGCATGTTGATCATCCACTATGGATGGTCTTCAAATTGAATGCCCATGAAAAATTCACAACTTGAGACTGTTTTATAGCTAACTTCGCGAATTTCGGATAAAACCTTGTATTTAATGTCTTAAGTAAATAAGGTTTATTATTGCGCTCTTACAACTTGCTTCAATCTGTTTTATTAACTTTCAGTTTACTTCTTCAAGTTTGATGATACATCAAAATAAATCGACATCACAACCATACATGTGGTAGGAAACATCCATCACGAGGTTCTGGCGTCCATCTACTAAGCCAACTTGTAAAATCCAAAGGTTAAATCGATCATAAAGGCCCAAATATGGCCCATCAAAGGAAGATGTAATTGAAGCCAAAATCTAGGCCCGCACGAATCAAAGCCCGAATCCAAGCCTGCACGAGTTCTCTCATAAAGGAACGTTGCATAAGAAAAGAGTTGTGGAGGGAGTTACGCCTCCACGAACGCATCCCATAAAGGAGGAGACTGTTACGAAAACATCTCTTCCGTTGCGCCTTACATTCTTAAGTCACGTAGAAAATTAATCGCGACCATTAGAAAAGATAAAGGAAACAATCGACAAAGTATGCTACTTTAGCTGAGTTTTGTTTCATTATTCAAATTGAGTTGCTGACTTAAGCTCACAGTGGATTCGACCACCAAAAAGTGGTCTTTAACAGTCTACATCTATTTTGTAGGTCAAGCATTAAGGAACGAGATTTGGATGCATTAGTTTGGCACCGTCCTTGGGGAACGACAATTTCCTTTCTAAAAAGTCGATCCACAGTGACAAAGTTCACCAAAATCTAATAAACGACCAATGAGCTGTCAGAACAAATGACACACTACAGATCCTAAACCCAGCGATGATCACAATACCCTCTTACTGGCAACAATGTATCACAAGCAGTTCGTGAACAAGACACAACTCAGACCATCGGGCCAATTGCACCCAACAATCGAGATTTGCAACATGTAATAGCTCAGACAACGCAGCATCTAGTGACACTGCACAAATCCTCGGGTTAGACCTGCTTATGGTCCAGATGAACCACATGACAAAGATTGGAAAAACTCACCCAGGGGTGCATTTAGTCAGCTGATCGCTATCCAAGCACCGCCCCAGCAAAACTCCACAACCCGAATTGGAAAAAGTGCTGAAGTTCCAATGAAACCTCAACTGGAAACTTAGAGAGCTATTGAACTTCCCCAGGGTAAGACTCCATAGAACAATGGAACGCTGCTGAATCCTGTTAAGAATTTTAGTCACGGATCCCAATGTATTATACGAACTAGGCAAAGCCATCATTCTCCGATGCCCTCATGATAACTCCCATGCCAAAGAAGTTCACTCTACCAAATTTTAAAGTATTGATGCACTACACCCAACAGATCACTTGAGACACTTCCACAACATCGATGGCGTTGAAGGAGACTATGAGTCAATCTTTGCAGACATTTTCGACTAGTCTTACTTCCATAGCAATGAATTGGTTCAACAACCCTACCACTGAGGTAATAGTTCCTTCATGGCATTAGCCACCGCCTTTATCACAAGATTTATCAGAAGCCAGCGAATGAGGAAATGACAACACTACCTCCCTATATCAAACAAAGCTCGAAGAGACGATAAGGGAATACGTCACTCGTTTCACTAACGAACGAGATGATCGAAGAATGCTAGTGACGACACAACTGCCGCTACTTTCACCGCCGGCTAGTCATTTTTTATGCTCTCAACCTGGAAACCCCAAAAAAGCATGGCGATCTTGCTGAAAACATCCCAAAAGCACATTTTTTCTCGAGGAGATTAAAGTTTTCAGGAGGAAAAATGACCAAAAAGGGGAATCACTCAAGGAAATAGGAAAGAAGATGAGATGATGGACCCGGAAAGATAGCATTCATTCAAAGAACATCAGAATAACAGAAGAACCGAATCTAATCAGCAAGAGTCTGGGAAGCTACAATAAGCACAGTCTCAACACGAGCGGGGTAACAGTATGATGAAGAAGACATACAAACCATACACCACCTTGAAAATGAGCCGAGCAAATATACTGAAGCATATGGCAAATAGGATGACATCAACTGGCCAGTTATAGGATGAGAGAGACTCGAAAAAGAGACAAAAGCAAATATTGTTCCTTCCATAAGGATCATGGCACAATACCGAAGACTGCTACATCTAAAAGAATAAATGAAAGTTGGGTTCAGAGAGAGACTCAGCGAATTCATCGGACTACCTGACAAACAAGCTCAAGGGAAAAAAGCAGATACCACTACCGGATCATTAGAACAACCCTAACTAATATACGCCTACACTGCATGCCAGAGGAAGCAAAACGATTCAACCAACTGAAGAGCAGCCGAAATACCTCCCACTCGAGCTGATTATATGTCGAGTAGGTAGTACTAACGAAACCAGACGAACCATTTTACCAATCACATTAGAACATGGAGAAGTTTGCATCGGTAACTAACACAATTCAGATGGATGCAAGCCCAACCAAATTACCAACGATGAAATTGACGGTAATGGACTTGATCAAACCTCGGCTAGTTGGTGCCTAACCTGTGCTAACGAGAGCATGACTGGACAATTTGCACTGATGTGAGCATGATTGGACAGTTTGGCGCTATGTGAGCATGATCGGACAAATCAATACTGCCAACTACCAGATCAGAACAACACCTCAAGTCCATTAGCTGCGTAACAATATACAACGACCGAGTGAAGTACAACCATAGAAAATTCGGTGAATGAAGACATAGGCTATACAAGACAATACAAAGACATAAATCTTTAACACGAGATCGACATCAACCAGCAAAGAGTCAGGAAGACAAAACAAATCACTTCAATTAGCGTGATTACTCAAGAAAATTGGTCAGAATATCGAAGGAATATCAATAAAATTACAAATTGGAATCACCATCTTACGTCGTGGCACTTGATAATGCATCAAAATTCAGCCATACAGAAGCAATCGGCATATTAAGCCAACAAAATCAGGACACAAGTCGGATTGTATATAAGTAAACTTCTGGTATCTGATCAACCATGAAGTAAGATTTGGACAAACGAGGGTCAACTTAATTCCAGAAAGCTTTGGGTCGACCAGTGCGTCAACCAACGAGGAAAAAGTTGGACAACACATCAACTTAATTAAAAGGAACTTTGTGTTGACCGTACGTCAAACCAATGAAGTAAGAGTTAAACGAACAAGTCAATTAATCAGAAAGCCGTCAAGTCGACCAGTGCGATCGAACCAACAAGGTAAAAGTTGACAAACAAGTTCAAATTAATTAAAGACAACTTCAGGTTAACTAGTACGTCGAACCAACAAAGTAAATAGACTTAACAAACACGTCAACTTAATTAAAAGTCAAATTTGGGTTGACCTAGTACGTCAAACACCAACAAAGTAAGAGTTGGATGAATGAGTCAACCTTAATTCAGAAAGCTTTGAATTGACCAGTGATTGAAATACGGAGGTTTACATTGGACAACACACGTCAACTTAATTAAATGCAACTTTGGTTGACTAGTACGTTAAACTAACAAGTAAGAGTTGGATTGAACGAGTCAAATTAATTCAAAAGCTTCGAGTCGACTAATACGTCGAACCAACAAAGTAAAAGTTGGACAAAAAGTCAACTTAATTACAAGACAAACTTTTGGCGACTTGTGCATCAAATCAATAAGTAAGAGGCTTGAGACGAATGAAGTCAACTCATTCAGAAAGCTTCGAGTTCGACTAGTACGTCAAACCAACGAAGTAAAGTTGGACAAGCCAACTTATATTAAAGTAGTTTCGGGTTACCAGTACGTGAACAACGAAGTAAGAGTCAGACAAACGAGTCAGCTAATAAAAGACAGACATTCGAGTTAACTTGTACGTCAAACTCACAAAGTAAAGTTGAATGACGAGTCAACTCAATTCAAAAAGCTTCAAGTCGACGATTGTGTCAAACAAACGACGTAAGAGTTGAACAAACAGTTCAACTTAATTAAAAAAAACTTCGATGTTGACCTCTACATTGAACAAACGAAGTAAAGTTAGACAATAAATCAACTTGGTTAAAAATCATCTTCGGGTTGACTACATCAAACCAACGAAGTAAGAGTTGGACGAACAAGTCAACTTAATTCAAAGAGCTATGGGTCGACCGAAATGTTGAACCAACAAAGCAAAAGTCGATACGAAAAGTAAATTGCTCGAGTAAGCTCCAACACATCAAGAAGAAAGGATAAAGTCAACCCATTTCAAAACAACAAATGCGCAAAGCACGAAAATAGCAATGAGGAATTTGAATCAAGAAAGTACAACATATAACTCACGCGACTATGACTGAGCTAAAAAGGAACAAGCAACACACAACTAGTCGATAAGATAAATTATGAAAACATGCAAACAAGAATACCAAAAAGGGAAGCTATTTTCATTAACAACACTATTATGTTACATCCGTATAGAAGATGAAGGTAGGAGAAGAAATAGAGGCAACCACAACATCGTTGGCTACATCATCTTTAGGAGAGGGAAAGTTTTCTCTTCAGGAAGAGAGGGAAGCATTGGTCTTTAACCACTGGAGACCGTCATCATCTTATAAAGCTTGATCAACCAAGTGGTGGTACTCGGACAAATCCATAGCAAGCCCCTCGATATAATCAAGAAGCTCAACCGCCCATCAACAATTCGCTTTTAATCTTCGACCTCCACAATGTGAAGCTTGTCCTTGGCAATAGTGAGTTTGTTTATTGCCGCAACAAGTTGTCTCTCAGCAATGGTAAGCATAACCGAAGTATTTGCCTGTCCTCGTCAAGTGTAGCTGTCAACTGTTCTACTCGCTTCTCAGCAATATCACGATTGAAGGATTGTTCAATCGCACGTGAAGCCTCATCATAAGTTGCCTTCTCGGTGGATAACTATTTCTCCACATCACGTACACAGGCATAACCCCATTCAACTTGGCCTTCAATGACTCAAGCTCAACAACTACTTATCCCGTACACTTTCCCGCTTCAATCAACAAAGTCCGAGCAACCTTGGCAGTTTTCTCCGACTCTATGCATTGTGCTTTCAACACGTCAAATTGGGAAAGACGTGAGAAAATACCAGCAACAGTGCTACCAACTTTCTCTCCAAAAAACCACATGATCGTGACCAGGTCAATAAACCGAGCCCATCACCATACATAGGTGAGTTGATTCATCCCATCCATTATCTGCTCAAGTCCATAACCAAGGTGATGACTTGGATCCAATACGGGCATCGAAATCTTTTCTACTAACCGCCTGTGGCATTCATTTATCAACTTGCGCGCACTATCTTGCACGTCAAGTTGAGTAAACCAATAAAACTTGTCGTCTGACTTAATACATATATCTTTGAGCTCGGCTTAGTCCAGCTGACTCTTGGATGAAGAACACGGGGATCCAAAAGCACGAAATAACCACCCCTACAATCGAAAGGGCAGGGAACGACAATGACAATGGAAAACCACTCTTGCCCTCCCGACACGGAGCAACCATAACAGGAACGTGGCTAGTAATGGTAGTAGGAACAAGAGAGCCCAAACGAGCAGTAAAAGAAACTAAGAATTCGACCGCATCATTGACGTTAATAGAAGGAGAATGAGAGGACGAACTTCAAAATCTGACCAATACCGACAACCTCTTAAGATTGTTTCACCGCCAACTAAAGCATCTTATCATCAATAGCCGAGGATCATTGTTAGACCATTCATCAATGTTGAAATACCATAGGCGGATATAAGCCTTTACATTATCGTCCAACAGGCGAGTAGTCTCTTTCTCGCTCCTCTGCAACACGAACCTCATCTCCCTAGCCTCCTCAAGGAATGCGTGATCCTGTTTCATAACATCCTCGCAGGAAGGACTCGGATGAGAGGTAGCTTCCGTAACATCCTTGCCCAAAGGACTCGGACAAGAAGCACTCTGAGCAATGCCACGGGTAGAGAGTTGTTTCTTCCTTGGAATTAGATCGGATCTACCAACAATCGCCTCGATGGACTCATGGGCCGCAAGCTTCCTCTTCCTGAAGGTCGGGCCTACTACATTGACAGGAGCATCAAGATCCATAACGCGCCTATTCGAACTCACTTCCCAATCAATGCTATAGCACCACTAACGCCAGTACGAGTAGCACGAGCAACGATATATCCAGCATGAGATTCAGTAAGCAAGGCTCGCTCCACTTTGTTTATGGTGTACAAACCACTACGATCCAAGATGTCCTCAGAGAGAAATGCATCCACAGGGAATTGGTAAAGCTTCAAGAAATTTTCACTGATCCTCCACTCATCCACAGTCAACTGTGGATCATTCCATTTATGGGAACTCAGAACGATCGAAAATCAGATTACCTTGCAATTGGAAGTAGCTAGAGTTAACAAAGCATAAAACCAGGACCTCGACCAATCACGGATGTCATCATTAAGCTTCATGAATTAGGCGAGAAAACGAAGAAAATAATATCCTTGGTCATCATCAGACCAACGATCGAATACACTCCTCACAGTCAAAAGAATGCTTGATAGAATAGCCCTCGCATAAGGAGAAATCATGACTCTCCAACCATTAAGACCCATTTGGGCAAGAGAATGCTAAAAAAATCTAGATACTCCCAAAACAACTCTGGAAGTGGGAATCGAAAGCCAAAGGAAAACAGCACAAATACAACGTAACGTACTCGGACCTTGGACGACAAGGACTGTCTTCTATCTAGGAAAATAATCTCAAGGTCGGGTGACAAATTATAGTCTAAACGAAGGTTGTCCAACATCGCATGAGAAGCTTTCTTGGGAGAAAACTAAGCCTCATAAGTAGCTAGCGGCTTATTGCTTAATTTATCGCCAACAGACATCATCAAAAAATGGTGAAGCAAAGAGAACAAAGGAGACAAATGAAGAAAATAACCTTAATTTTAAAGAAAGCGTAAAGAGGGAAAACAAACCCATCACGTGCCTTTTATAGAGCCAAACAACTAAGGGACTTCTCATGGGACAACCTGCGAGATATGATGGCTACGTGAAATCCCAAAAATGTAGAAAAATAAACGGGTGAGCAGAAATCGAGACACCAACCCACAAAAAGTTGCTGACAACATTAAATACAAGGCAATAATGAGACATCACAGCCGTACACATGGCAAAAAATCCATCACGAGGATCTGACATTCCATCTACTGGGTCTGATCATAAAACCCAAGAAGGTCAAAATTGATCATAAAGGCCCAAACATGGCTCATTAAAGGAAGACGTAATCAAGCTCAAATCCAGGTTCACACGATTCAAAGCCAAATTCAGGCCCACATGAGTTCTCTCATAAAAAAGAGGAACATTGCACAAGAAAATAGTGGTGGAGGGAGTTACGCCTCCACGGATGCATATCCATAATGGAAGAGACTGTTATGAGAAACATCCCTTCTGTTGAGCCTCATATGCTTAAGTCATGCAGAGAATTAACCACGACCATTATAAAAGTAAAGGAAACAATCAACAAAGGTATGCAACTTTAACTGAATTTTATCCAGATTTGTTTCCTTATTCAAATAGAGTCGTTGACTTAAGCACCGGGTGCCTTCGGCCACCAAAGGTGGTCTTGGCAGTCTAACATTTATTTTGCAAGTCAAGCTCTCAGGAGGATGATTTTTGGACGCATCAAAGTAATGCATCACTACTTACTAATTCTCAGTCAAACGTTATATCTAGCTCGGTTGACATGCACTTTAGAGATTTTGTAGGGAATTGAATTTCTTTCCCATTTGGGTCGAGTTTCCTAAACATACATTGAATGTAAGGTTGTGTTACTTTAAGAGAAATAGTGAATTTTGTGTAGAAGGTTGAAAAGTAATTGCAAGCCTTGAATACACATCACACCTATTAAAGTTAAAAAAATATTTTTTATTCGTTTAAGCTTTGTTTGATATGAAGAAAATTTTGAAACTTTGACATGAAATTGTTACACATCTTCCTGATCCCTCACCAAAATGATATTTTTTTACTATTTTGGTCCATGTAACGAACGTACCTATTAGCTTGGTATGATCCGGGTTTCGGTTTTCAAATACCAAAATTTAGTAAACTATTAATAAAAGTAATCATTAATAGCCTTTTGTTATTTTGGTTGAACTTTGTTTAGTTTCTATTCTTTCTATTTTCATATTTTGGTTCTACTTTATTTAGATTTTTTTCTAATTTAGATTTGAAGCTCAAAAATATTTATATTATTTATGTATTAAATATTACATTGTTTCTGTGTTGGTCTATAATTTTTCTCAAACTTTAAGCTCAAAACAAAGCTCAATGCACTACAAGAAATCTATCTTTTACACACAAAATTATTGCTACGA